>BTHU01000008.1:42804281-42821781 GCA_036184795.1 Tokudaia tokunoshimensis
ATTAGGTTAAGTGAAATAAGCCAGGCAAAGAAAGAAAAGTTTCACATAATCTTATTCATATGTGGACCTTAAGAAAGTTGATCTCAGACTGGAGAGATGGCTCAGCAGGTATGAGCACTGGCTGCTCTTGCAGAGGACACAGGGTCCGTTCCTAGTATCCCTATGGTGGCCCACAACCTTTATTAAATCTAGTTCTAGGGATCCAATGCTCTTTTCTTGCCTCTACAGGCACCAAATGAATACATGCATGCAGGCCAGATATTCATACACATAAAAATAAATACATATTTTTAAAAAGAAAGAGTTGATTTCTCAGAAAGTGGAAATGGACTAGTAAGCTATCTGATGCTCACATGAGTAGAAGGAAGAGAACTATGGCAAACAATAAACATGTCTTATGTAAACATTTATAGCATGCTTACAATCTTGGGAGGGGTTATGTTCATTTCAATAAAAAATAATTGAAATAAAAATTATGCACCTTTCCTAAGTATTGGGAGTTTTTTAGAAGATCATTAGGCAACAAGACTATTCCATTCAGTTCAATTCTACTGTCTGATTAATCAGGACATTGAGGTGGCTGGAGTTTTAAGGAACAAAGAGCAGGAGAGACACATTTGACTAAATACAGTTAAGGAATTTCTTAGTTGAAAAGAAAAATATCTGTCTTTCCTGTTTTCTCTTTCTTCTTTTAAAGTTTGTATAAGTTGATCTAAAACAATCAACATCTTTGCAGTGCGAGACATACTTTTTGTTCCCTTTGGTCTTGGAGGCTTGATCTGATTTTGATTCAAAACAGCTGACACTAATGTTCCCTTTAAAAAAAACAAAACAAAACAAAAAAAAACCTTGTCCTGAACTGGAGCTGTTAGGGTGCCCCCACCTAGTCTACAACCCTTCCCCAAGGCAGTGTGTTATCAGGTACAAATATAGGGGTTATGAGTTTTACTCCTAAGATGTTTCAATGTCCTGCAGAGTTCTCTGTGATTTCAAAGCCTTGTTAAGCATAATACAGCTAGCTCTTGATTATCTACTAAAGAGGAAGTGAGTAGTGGTACAGATAATGCAAAACAGAAAAACATTCCAAATGTTTCTTATATTTACTCTGGAATGCTTTGTATGACTTTTGGGGGTTCAGACCATGTTGTGCTCAGGAAAATGTCAAAATGAGTTTGCATTCCCTAAGCCCACAGCAAATAACTGAGGGGGGATTAGGGTATCCACATGCTGGGTGGCAGAGAGAAGACAGCCTGAAACCTGAGGGACAGCATTCCACTGAGACTGAAGATGTGGAAAATGCAGATATGAATAATTAGGTGGCGACTGGAATGTAAACCAGCCTTGTAAATCAGTGAGGGTTATTTTTCTAGCCCATGTTACTTAAAACATTGGGCTATCTTCTTTAGAACTAGTTAACTGGTAGGAAAAAAAATTATCTCCAACTTCTTGACTTCTCACACTCCACTGATGTTGGCTCTCTGTTGAGTCAAGACCTTGGGGTCAGGCCAGGGCCAGCACATTCCAGTTCGATCCTACAGTCTTCTGCATTGGGAAGTGTGTAGTTTTATCACCGACCAGCTTGTACCACTGTCCTATCTGTTGATAGTCATTCCTATTTTATGTGTGAGAAAACTAATTGAAATTCACAATGCCAGTTACCAGAGAAGTTAACTTTGAAGTTAGAACTACTTATCTAGTTCAGGTAACTAAATTATGAGTCAAAGTTAAGGAGCTCCACTGTTTTGATTAGAATAAAACCTTTATTAGAATTTTGTCACTTTGATATTTATCTGGTTCTCTCAATGATTTTAGGAAGTTAAATAAATTTAACAATTTTATTATTTCTAAAAATGTTGCTTACATAAATAGGTTGATGATCTAATGAACTATATGATGGATATTGTTGGTATTGTATTACAACCCAAAACGTAATAATGTTTACATATAATCTGTTTCATCTGGGAGATTTTAGCCGAGGATAGGATGGATAGGATGGGATGGGATGGGATGGGGTGGGGTGGGGTGGGGTGGGGTGGAATGGGGTTGGGTGGAGTGGGATGGGGTGGGGTGGGATGGCATAGGATGGGATAAGATAGGTTAGGTTGACAAAGGGCAGAGAAGTAAGAGGAAAAGAGAGGACAAGAACAGAAGTGGAAAGGAGGGTAAGAAGGGGGAAAAGAATGTACAGGAGAGGAAAAGAGAAGATAGATACCAAAAAGGACAGGAAGAGTCAAGTTTCATCAAGATGGGACAAAAACCAGAAAAGACTTCAAAGAGGATGAATAAATGAATAGCTGTAGGTCAGCGGGTAGTTACAAAGTTGTATATTCAATGTTCCTACAGTTACCAAGCACACAGTGCTGTTGAGATAGACCAAAGAAAGCCATAACAATTGGAGATCATCTTATCATGGCCTCTCATATGTGTGGAATGGGATGGTATCTTAGTTTCCGGTTGCTATGATAAGATGCAGAGAAAGGAGCTTCAGGTGAGGAAATGCCTCCATGAGATCCAGCTGTAAGGCATTTTCTCAATTAATTATCAAGGTAGGAGGGTCCCTTGTGGGTTGTGTCATCCCTGGGCTGGTAGTCTTGGGTTCTATAAGAAAGCAAGTTGAACAAGCTAAGGGAAGCAAGCCACTAAGCAGCATTCCTCTATGGCTTCTACATCCACTCCTGCCTCCAAATTCCTACCCTGTGTGAGTTCCAGTTCTGACTTCCTTTGGCAATGAACAGCAGTGTGGAAGTGTAGGCTGAATAAATCCTTTCCTCCCCAACTTGCTTCTTGGTCCTGATGTTTGGTGCAGGAATAGAAACCCTGACTAAGACAAGAAGTAAGAAAGGGGAAGGGAAAGTCATTAAAAATGCATCTGTGTCTTTAGCTCAGTGATAGAGCACTGGTCCAGCATGTGCAAGCTCCTAGATTTCCTCATCATTGCTGAAGTGTGGGGAAGAACTTTGTTATTACGCAGTTTAGGAAGTAGAAGTAGTCACATCGCCATGTATGTCAGGACAATGAATGATTTGAAAACTGAGAGCAAATGAGAACAATAGATGCATAGAAGCAAATAGATCCAAATCAGCACATTGTAAGCGAATCTTACAATTCATGTCTGCTGACTTGGTGACCTGCAGTCAGTCAGCTTGGCTCTTGGACATGTTATCACCAGAACCTAGATTTTAGAAAGATTCATATTAGTATTTGGAAAGAAACTAGGGATACTAGAATGCTTGTACTGGATACTAGACACAGCTCAAAGCTTATAGACTTCAATTAGTTCTGGAAATTCCACAGCCGTCTGAGCTATATTGCATTCCTTTCCATATGCACACCACTTTTGTCTTATTTCAACTACTACTTCTCCTAAGCCATGACCATCTACGACCATCTTAAACCCAATTTTACCCAGGGATATATACTGCAATGTATACTTTGCAGAGTTATTCGCCTTTATGTTTGTTTCCTATCTCCTGAGCTTGTCTGTCTTTAGTGCTTAAGCCTTAGTATCCCTGGGTTCTACTCTGGTCCTATGAACAGCATCATCTCACTGTAATCACCACCACTGAATCTGGTAGCAGTACTGTGAATTCTCAGCATAGACTCATACTTTTCTTCTTGATGCAGATCTGTGGCACATTGCCTTTTTCTAGACCAAGGCTCTGTAGCTCCCAGGAATATTGGTTTCCAAGCTCTCTAAAAGCCTTCCCTGGACATGTCTCTCTAATAAAAGAAACATTCTTTCCTGTGGGCATTTCTATCTTCAAGATATAGTTCCCACAAAAGGCTGTACCACCCCATTGCCAAAGGTGATCAGAGGATCATTTTATTCCTCTCTTTTGAATTCTCCTTATGCCCTGACCTGTTTTCCTTATTACCTCCTGTGTCACTTCTAAGAACATACTTAATTAACCCTATGCATATAAACACCATCTCACAGGAAACTTTCCAGAGAATGAATCTACTGGGCCTTCTACATTGTTGATATAAATGACTAACTTGTCACAAAATAAAAAATATGAGACTTTGAAGGCATCCAAGATCCAGATTCTGGGACACTCTACACAGAAGGTGGCACTAACTCAAGCTGATAGCCAAGTTTAGCAACTGCCTTACTTCTTGACCTTGTATGACTGATTTATCTTTCCTCTGCACTTCTCTGCTTTTGTTTACATGAATAATGAGGTATATGATGAGATGATGGGAAAGAAAAATGAACAAAAGTCAAGCTCCCCTAAATGACCACAGAACTCTATGAGAACACAAATTCTGTGGTTAAAAGCTCTCAATCTAGAATGCCATAGATCAAACTACTTCCTTGGAGGTAGCTCAGCCCATGGCCTTTCCTTGCCATTTTGTGGACTATGCAACCACAGAATTCCTCTGGAGACTTGGCCATACCCCAAATCTTAGCCTAAATCCCCAAGTTTGACATAGATCCATAGGAATTTGGCAATGAGCTCACCCAATTTTTCCATAAAATTGGACCCAAATGTTGCCTGGGTTGGCTGAGAGTTCAGTCAGAAGAGAGTATAGGACAACCAATAGCTAAATGGTGATATTTGAAACTCAAAGGAATTTGGTTTTGCTTTAGGGGTAGGAGGGAAGTTTCGAACCACAGCATAGGATATAAATCCAGGCCCAATTCAAAACAGTTCCTACTTTTGTCAGTGATTCTTTCAGAGATGACTCTGACTCAACTCCAGCACACTATACTTGTTCCAGATGTCAAGGTCAGTTGAAGGGAACTCCAGCGTCCTGTAGGGTCAGAGTAGTGAGGGGAAATCACTTCTCATTGTCTGCTACTTTACTTCCTCATACATACAGCAGAAGCCTTAGACAAAGTGAGAGCAGTAATATTTAACAAGGACTGGGTGACCTACTAGTCTGGATCCTGTGAAGAACTCAATAAGCAGGGACTTTGGGGAATCAATGCTCGGGCTGAAGTCTCTTCTTTTGCACTGGGGTCTAGAGGAAGTGTTGTCTCCTTGCTTTCAGGAGCAACGGTCTTGTCTCAGATGGAGCACTGGGTTAGGTTTAAGTTTAAAACAGAGCAAGGTTTCTAGCACATAGAGGTCTTTTCCATGAGCTCTTAAATGATTATTCTTTCTACTCTGCATCCTTCCCCATCTCTGTGACTTTGAATTATATTCCAAGATCCTTATGCTAAAGGCTTGGTCATTAGTCTGAGGGAGCATAGGAGGCAATAACACTTCAAGAGGCAAGGCTTACGGTGAGAGATCTCATGTCTTGGAGGAGGGGTTGTGGAGACCTGGTCCCTCTTCTTCACTCTTTCAATTCTCAGCTATCAAGCAATGAGCAGCACTGATATACCCTACACTCCCCATCATGATGCTATTTTTGCCAAAAGTTTGAAAACAACAGAGCCAATTAACCATGGACAGAAAGCTCTAAGACCATGAGCCAAAATAACCTTGTATTTTATAAGTCAATTACATCAAGTGTTTTGTCACATCAATGTAAAACCAACTTGCATAGCCCTTCCCCTTCTGGCCTTCCTTTCCTTCTTATCCTCTCTTTCCTTCTCCTCTTACTCATTTTCATCTTTATCAGCCCCTGCCTTAGTCAAAGTTTGATTGCTGTGTAAATGCACCATGACCAAGGCAATTCCTATGAAAGAAATCATTTACTTGTGGACTTGCTTCCAGGTTCAGAGTCTTAGTCCATTATCTTGTCATGGTGGGGAGCATGGCAGTAGGTGTGGCAGGCCTGGGGCTGGAGAAGTAACTGAGAGCTACACTCTGATCCATAGCAGTGGGTGCAGGGAGAACTGGGCTTTGCATGGGCTTTTGAAATTTCAAAACCCACCCCAAGTGACAAATTTCCTACAACAAGGACACAAATCCTAATCCTTCTAATCCTTTCTAATAGTTCCAACCCCTAGTTACTAAGCTTTCAAATATATGAGCCTATGGGGGCCATTCTTATTTAAATCACCACATCTCCTAAGAGTTTATAGCACCATTTGCTCTGTTTTCAAGGCTCATTTAATGTTTCTCTAAATTTTCCTTCTATCCCAGCCTCACACCTCTTGCCTTTCTAAAGCAGTTGTCTGTTTTGTATTTCTACCTCTGCTTCAAGTCCATGCAACTATGTTCACACTAAACCCTGAAATCACCCTACTCCCACACTCAAAGATTTATTTCCTATAGGTGATGTTTTCAAAATCCCTGTGTGCTTAGAGACAACACAATAAATGCATCTATGGGGAAAGTTAGCCATAAAGTATATTTGAGTCTTGATTTTTGTCATTTACAGACCATCTAGCATCAGGTTAGATATTTAGTCTTTTTAAGTCTTAGTTCCTTCACCTCTAAAATACAGATTTAAAAATAATTAATTCATAGAGTTTCAACTTAAATTTCATTTCAGTAAGAAAACCAATAAACTTCTCAATCTTCCAAAATAGGATTAAATTTCCCTTTTATCCCCCATGCTGTATCACTTTGTCACTCCCTTCTCATAAAGCTTCTAACTTTACATTCTCATTTCTTACTTACTTTCTGAATCCCAGTAAATTATCCTGGATGGACAAGACTATAGATAATTACCTCTGAATTCCCATGGTGATTGCACTGTCTAGAACTGAATGATACTGAATGAATGGGCCACCTTTGGAAGCATCTGTAAATGGTAGCAGTAGGTTTTCCAGTGTGCCACGTTTATACTGGAAGAACATCCTTCTAAGAGCATGTCTTTTTCTTTTTCTCTTTTTGTCTTTTTCCTTTGCTTTTTCTTCTTCTTCCTTAATTTCATTATTTTCTTTCTTTCTTTCTTTCTTTTTTGTTTTTTTTGGTTTTGTTTTGCTTTTTTTTGAGCCATAGTTTGTCTATGTAGCCATGGCTGCCATGGTACTCCCTCTGTATACCAGGCTGACCTTGAATTCACAGAGGTCCAGCTTCCTCTGCCTCCCTAGTAACAGGATTAACAGCATGTGCTACCACCCTGTCTTTACTAGAGGAGAGATGATAGTGGAAATGTCAGGAATAGGAAAATGATTTGGTGTGCATGAAGTAGTTCCATGTAGGTGACCTATTCTTAACTCCAGACATCCAGCTGGTCCTGAGACCACACACCTGAAGATTCACATTTGAAACACTATATTTCCTAATCCATTTTAGTGACATCAGTTTGCCTCAAGTTTCCAAGCTGAGACCAAATTTTTTCCAGCAGTGTAGAAAACAATAAAGATGCTGTAGCCTTCTCTTTGCATCACACTGTCTAACAGTTTTCATGGAGGTTTATCTTACACAAGATTCCCAATAGACAAGCCCTGTTCCACAGTCAGGACAGTAGCCTCCACAGCTATGGGTTATGGAAAAAGTGAGGAGAGCAAGTTCCTGATGAGGGGCTAGAGCACCAACACCATGGAAAAAGATGAAACGAAGGCAGGTATGGGGATGTGGGATGTTTGCAGCACCATCTTTATGGGGTAGAGGCACATACAGCAAACCCTCTGTAGTGATGAGCATGGGAAGAAGGTGGAAAGAAATGGAGTGTATCTACTCTGTCCTTTGGAAGCCAACTTTCCATGTGGCTCACATTTGTATGACTGGCAAGCAGAGGCACTGGATGCTTTCATTCTAGGCTTCCATTTCAAGGATGTTCCATAGTGAATAGACTTGAGAAAGTAGGTTAGTCCAACGTGTGGGCCAGGTATGCTTTCTGTTTCTCATGCAAATCTTGTATTCACTAAACCCAGGGCCTCTCTCTAGTCCCACACCCCGCAGAGCATACAGGCATCACTGATTCTCTTTGTCCTGCAGGAACTGATGCAGAGAAGCAGTAGAAGTATTGCTGTTCATCTTGCTTGCTGTGCTGAGTAATTCAGCCATCATCTCAGACCCAGGAGTCTTGAGTCTGTCAGCATCTGTGAAACTGCGAGGTTGTATTACTAGTTTCAAGTCTCTAACAGTAATTGGCAAAGCTCTGTCCTCTTAGACTAAATGCATCTTGAGAAACAATTTGGCCTTTCTGGATTGAGTAAGCCCTTTACCTGAGGAATGAATATAAAGGGAAGAGAAACAGCACATGTCCGTTGGCGTGTCCTTTTTCTGCAGAGCTGTGCTGGGCACACATTATCTCATTTCATTCTTATGACTATTCTAGAAGAATGCATTCTTCTACCATTTCAAAAGATGGATAAGGAGTCCTAGGCCCTATGGTGAAGTGGCATTCTGAGGTCACACACGAGGTTCAGAACTGAACAAAAAACCTATCTGTAGAGAGGCTTTCTGGAAACTCAGGCCTTTCCAGACACTGAGATTGTCAGTCTGAGACTGATGCTTTGACAAACTACCAAGCATGAAATAAATTTCTCTTCCATTTGATTATCTGCTCCATGAGTTTGCACAATCCTTGTCTTGGATATATTCCTGGTTCCTAGATCAATAGGCAGTTTCCATTTTCTTAAAATCCTGTCTTTTCTGCCTCCCCCCCCCCATTTTGATCTTTACAACCTCTGATTAGTGTCACTCCAATGTCTAAGTCTTGGCCATCTTGGTCCTGCATAGCACCCTGGGATTTTGTTTGTTTTGTTTCCTACATGAAAGTGAAAAAGTAGAACCCATTCTGAGATGCTGCGCTCAGAAACAATAGGCTTTAAAGTTTCGAAGAATCATATTCAGATTTCAGAAATGGCTACAAGGATTGGCCTAGACTCACCATCTGCTGCTCAGAAATCCCCTCCCTGCATCCTTCTGCCACAGGCCAGTTGCTCTACCTGCTGCTGCTGTCCCCAGGGACTTCACACCTGAGCCACACTGCATAAAGCTGTACTTTGAGAAATTATAGAAAAACATTTCCCTGGCCCATCTACACAACCTAAAAGCAATATCAAACTGACCTTGCCTTGTGGGAAATGAAGCAACAAACGACCCCCTTTTCATGAACTACCTGTTTGTTTTCTAATTAAGAGAGTCTATAGTATTCCAATTATCTTCTTTGCACTCCTAGAACAACCTTGCTTTTCAACTTCGATTTATATCAACAAAATGCCGCCCTCCTAATTAATTAAATTAAGCATCTAACCATTGGTAGCATTTTCACCCTATTTGAAAACATCTAAAGATGCAAGTCCTATAGCTATTCCCTGTACGACTGTGCCATTCCATCTAGCTCTCAACAACTGCCACAGCTTGAGTATAGTATTAGAATGGAATGTAATGACAGATCCTCTCTAATGTTCTAAATGTCTTCCCATTTGGCATTAGTGTGGGAAAGACAGCAAAGATAAAGAGCTTGCCACCTTCTGAAACAACATCTATATACTTATAGCAAGAATGGACCTATTACCAACACAGCACAGGCCAGTGAACATCTTTTTTTCACTTTCCATGGAAGCAAATTTCCATGGTTAGATGTAGTCCTCTGGCTCTTACATGTTTTGCATCCTCTCTTTTGAGGTGTTCCCTTGATTTTAGATGTAGGGGTTGTGGGGTATATATATGAATTGGAGATTGGTAACCCACAGTTATTGGCTCTATGTATTTTGTCCAGTATATTTTTCCGTACGGGTCAGGGACATCTCACTCATGAACTCTCAACAGGATGATTGCTAAAACCTGACCTGAATGACAGTACCCTATGACAGGCCAGGATAGATGGGGAAAGTTTCATGGGGCCCCACACTTAGATGAAGAACTATAGGCAATTAATGACTGCTCAAAGAAGGAGAATCCATCTTCCCCAGGGATATGCCCCTAAATGACTATCCAATAGCAAGTGGTTAGTATATATATATATATATATATATATATATATATATATGCGCATATATATGCAACTGGACTCATCTATCTCTATCTCTATCTCTATCTCTATATCTA
Organism: Tokudaia tokunoshimensis; assembly: GCA_036184795.1. Classification (NCBI taxonomy): domain Eukaryota; kingdom Metazoa; phylum Chordata; class Mammalia; order Rodentia; family Muridae; genus Tokudaia; species Tokudaia tokunoshimensis. Next base: position 42,814,127 of record BTHU01000008.1, read on the forward strand.
TATATATCTATATCTGCAACTGGACTCAGCTGGTTACAGGTATGTATTTGTAATAATAATTTTTAGAAAGATACATCTGAGCAGCTCAGCCATAAAATGGTATTATACTTGGTCTCTGGGTTACAGAGACAATGAATCCTGGAGCTATCTTCAAATCCCAAGCCTACTTCACACCTACACAGCCTCCTTCAAAAATGCTTCGGACAGCCTCTTTTTCTTCTTTTTATGACTAATGCCAACACTTCATTTTAAGTCCTTATCAATTTATATTTAAGCTTTTAAAATTCTCCACTTGTTCCCTGCCTGGAGCCTCTTCCCACTGCGACTGGACTCCTGAGCGCGAGTGCATTAAACTTCCGGAAGCCCTGCTTTGATCTCGTCCTTCTCTGCCCACAAACCTTCCAGGATGCTCATTTCTGATTAATCAAAACCTGAGGAATGGCTTGAAAGTAGAATCTACTTTGAGGTTGCTGTGGTTACTGTTGACTGTCGTCTTGACAGAATCTGTGATCACCTAGGAGACAAGCCTCCAGGTACAACCATGAGGGATTATTTAGATTAGCTCAGCCTCTAGGTATGCCAGCAAGGGGTTATCTTGATCTAGTTAATTGAAGTGGAAAGACTCAGTCCAAAGGAGGTGATACCACTCCATGGGCTTGGGTCCTGGAATCCACAAAAAGGAAGAAAGAAGCTGGGTACTGGTATCCCTTGCCTGCTACTTTTTGACTTTGGATATAATATTATAAGCTGATTCAAGCTCCTTCTAGTCTAACTTCCCTACCAGATGGATTGCATCTTTCCACCACTTCTCTCCCTCCCCATTAAGTTGCATTTGTAAGGGTATTTTATTACAGCAACTAAGACAGAGATTATGTGGACTTCATCCCAGGATGGGAAAATTAAAGTTCAAGTAAAACCAGGTGCTTGGAATGTAGGGGAACAGTGAAGTTGGTCTGTGGACTGCACCTGGAAACTTGGAACAATGACAAAAGGCAGAGGAGGGGTAAGGAGGAGAATAGGAAGGTGGGGTGCCGTAAGGCTCTCAGTAGACCTGCTGCTCAGCATGCACTTCATGAACCAGGGAGAAGCTCAGGCGGGCATCTGTGGAACAGATAAGAGGACAAGTGAAAGAGGGAGGCTCTTATTTACTTGACCCCTGTCATTCTGTGTTGTTTGTACCACAGTCCTATAATAATAGGGTTACAGGACAACACCTGGGTTCTGGATTCCAGTGCCCTCAACAGGCACTTTGTCCTATATATATATATCTATGAAGGAAGAACAATGGTGTTGCCAAGCAAAGGGAAGAGGTTTATTAAATGTGGCTGCATTGAGCAGTATAATAGATGGAGTCCAGTGACCACAAGTCTGTTTTCAGGGCATTGGCATGAGGTTTGCCCTTAAATAGAGAAAAAATTGGGATGGGATGAGATGGGATGGGGACTGAGGTGCATATGACTATGAGGTTCTGGTCTAGGTTTTGTTGATCATTCTCTCAGTGCAGGCCCCCTAGGTGACCACAGAAGTTCTCATTTCTTGAAGGGACAGTGTGATGCTCAGGAGATGATCGCTTCTCCCAAGAGGCTGCCTTGCCCTCATGGATAATTGCCATTGTCTGGTGTATGGAGCATGTTCTGTCCTACAAAGTTATACTGTCTGGGAATCCAAGGTGGCTCAACAGGAAAGATTAAGGACAATGTCTTATGTCATTGCCTTCAGCCAAAATAAGGAAGACTGACAAGGCTTACTGCCTACTTTCTTTAGTTACATGTGGGCCAAAAGTGAGGAGTCAATGCTTTAAAAACAAACCAAAAGCCAACCATCCAGCCAACCAACCAATTAACCAACCAACCAACCAACCAACCAACCAACCACCACCAACAACAAATCTGCCTCCCATTGATTAGGTCATAGCTCCTAGGCTCTCCATTTTCCTGATGTGTTAGTAAAGGGTCAAGGTAATTACATCATTCTCCTAGCATCCCACTGGCAATGACTGACAGCTCCAGAATGTGTAGTCGGGCCAGCTTGACGTAGAAATCCATCCATCATCCTGTCTTCTAAAGAACCAATAGTGCAGTGCAATACTTGTTGGAGTGCAGCTGTGAATGCATATCAGGACCAGTGGAGCAAGAGACACAGTCCAGTGCTCCGGCCTCTGTGGCCTGCTGCTACCTGAGGAGTTAGACTGCTTCCTCCAGTGAAGCTACCATAGAAGCTTCACCATAGAAAAGAATTTCAAGACAAATGAGTGTGAAGCAAAGTTGGAGTTTATTAAGAGAATGTAGGAGAGGGGTGGCAGTGCATGGATGTGTGTGTGTGTGTGTGTGTGTGTGTGTGTGTGTGTGTGTGGTTAGGGAGGTGGAGGCCAGAGGTCAACCTTAAGTGTTGCTCCTCAAAATGACCTACTTTTATTGGGATGTGGACTCAGTGCTTACCAGTGATTCTCTTGTTTCTACCTGCATGTGCCACCAAACTTAGCTACACTTTTGATCTTTCTTTGTGTGTGTGTGTGTGTGCATGCACGCATGTGCACGCACGTGCACACTCTAGGCATCAAACTTACTTATGCTCATGTGTGTTATAAATATTCTAAATGTTCCACAAAGGAATACCCAAACAACCAAAAGGGTGTTAGTAAGGCAGAACTTGAGTGTGGACATGAGGAAGCTCTGGGAAGAGCAGACACACAGGTGGTGTATTGTAACCTAGCTGGTGGCTGTGACTATCCCCCATTGATGGGGATCTGTCTGACCTCACACTCTTTCAAGATTGGCTAGTTCCAAAAGAACTGGCACAAAAGAATTAAAGGAAACTGGAAGGAGAGGGCTAGGCCGCTTCTGTCACTTATGTTTCAAGAGTGCAGCAGGGCCTGGATGTAAACAAAGGAGGACAAACATTTGCATAAAAAGTCTTACAAAGTGGGGTGAATACAAAGAATTGAATTCCTCATAATAAATATAAGTTTTGACTCTTTGCTTCTCCTCATTCCAGAGGCAGCTGCATCTTCCCTGAACCTTGTCCCTGAGACACTATGGTGAAGGCTGGAGGAAACGGATTTGGCTGTATTGGGTGCCTGGTTACTAAGGCTTCCTTCATGTCTGGCAAAGTGGATGATGTTGCCTTCAGTGAAGCCTCTATTGACCTCAATTACATAGTCTACGTATTCCAGTATGACTTTTCCCATGGCAAGTTCCATGGCACAGACATGACTGAGAATGTGAAACTAACTTGTCATTACCTGGAAGGTTGTCCCCATCTTCCAGGAGTGAGATCACACTAACATCAAGTAAGATGATGTTGTGGAGTCTATGGTTCTCTTCACTATCATAGAAGGTCAGTGCCCACTTGAAGGGTAGACCAAAGGGACATCATCCCTTTCTGCTAATGCCCCATGTTTGTGATGGGTGTGACCTGTGAGAAGTATGACAACTCAATATCCATAGCAATGTTCCCTGTACCACCCAGTGCTTACTCCCCTGTCCAAGGTCATCCATGACAACTTTGGCATCCTGGAGGGACTCATGACCACACCCCACACCATCACTGCTACCCAGAAAACTGTGGATAACCCCTCTGGGAAGCTGTGGTATGATGGCTATGGGGCTGCCTAAAACATCCCTGCATCCACTAGTACTGCCAAGGCTGTAGGCAAGCTTATCCCAGAGCTGAACCGGAAGCTCACTGGCATGGTTTTCTGTGTTCTAACCCAGTGTGTTCATCATGGTTCTCACATGCTGCCTGGAGAAACCTGTCATGTATGGGGACATCAAGAAGGTGATGAAGCAGGCATCCAAGGGCCCACTAAAGGGCAGCCTGAGCTACACTGAGGACCAGGCTGTCTCCTGTGACTTTAACAGTGATGCTTTCTCTCCCACCTTTGATGCTGTGGTTGGCATTGCTCTCCATGATGACTTTGTAAAGCTCGGTGGATACACTATAGCAACAGGGTGGTAGACCTCCAAGGAGTAAGAAGCTCTGGACCACCGGCTCCAGAAAAGAACAAAAGCAAGAGAAAGACCGTAAGCTGCTGAGGAGTCCCTGTCCAAACTTAGCCCCCCTGACACTGAACATCTCCCTTCACAGTTTCCATCACAGACCCCCAGAAGAAGGGGAGGGAGCCCTACTCTCTAAAAGTTTACTGCACCTGCAAAAAATTACAAGTTTTACAGTGCATGATAGAAAAGACTAATATTTAATAGCTTTACAAGTGGCAATCACAAGTAGCAGTTCCCTGATCTATCTTGCCAACCCCAAGGGAAAGTTTTAACAGATCTAAGCACAGGTGTTAATGGAGGGGAGGTTGCTTGAGTAAGAGAGTTCTCAATGTAGACGAGAATGACCATTGAGCATCTCAACATAGCTGTATGGAGAGTTTGGGTGGCTTCTGCAGTTTCCATGGTTCAAAGGGTTTCTAAGGATTGTCCTGTTTTCTTTTCTTTAGTAAGTGAGATCATAGGGTGGTTTCTGCAGAGCCTTGGACTAGAGAACAAGATGATAAGATGAAAACACAAAGGGTCAATGGGTCATGAATCCTCGCAGCAAGCAAGCTGCAATGAAATGAAGACAAGCTTTGACTGTAAACATGGTTTGAAATTTATTTGTGAGAGTCTCAGAAAATTTCAGGCTTAAGACTGGGAAAGGGAGAAGAACAAACTCATGAGTCATGTATGCATTGGCTATAAGCACAATTGTCATTTTTTTAAGATTTGAAATAGCTCTGTAGCAATTAAATGTTTTCTTTTTAATATAGTGTATCTTCACAGTGAATTCTGTTAACTATATTAAAATTCTCACCTTTCAGATGAAATTTCTTTCAACCAGGGTCCAGGATGAGGGGTTCCTTTGTCTTCCTACAGCCCCTTAAATTTTCATCTTTTAGGTCTGCCTCCGCATGGGTAAGTTATAAGGATCAGAGAAACAGCTGAGGGACTTCAGTGTGTGTGAGGCGATGGCTCTCAAGCAGAGCTGTGACCAGGAATGAAAAGGCAGAGGACTGGAGGAGACAACAACGACAAAGAATAGATGTCCTTGACCGCCGCTGGGAAAAAATGCCAACATTCTAGAGACAGGTGCAGGAGGAGAAAGAGCACTTGCAGGGAAAGGAGACAAAAAGCAGACAGGAGTTTTGTCAGCAAATGTGTGATTGACACTATCAGAAACTGTGGGAAGTTCCTTACTCTTCACAAGAGGTTCTGAGTCGAGCACAGTTTGAAGGGTTGGAAAGAGCTTGGAGCATAGCTGATGGTTCCCAGGCTAGAGCCAGCCTGCTGCTCACCTGGGGCACCAAAAGAAGAGAACGCAAAGGAAGAGTCCCTGTCTTTCCCTCTTGTGAAGGCCCAGACTGACCCTCCTACAACCAAAGACTGATAAAAGAGAAAGAAAAAAGGTCTATACAACAGAGTTTTATACAACACTGAAGCCTCAGGAGTGAAGGAACTGTAGACCAGGGAAACTTTGTCTTTCAGTTTTCTGATGGTAGAAAGATGCAGAGGAGAGGGTAGCTGGGTTGGTGAAAGACCATCAGGCCTCACGACCTGAGTTCAATCCCAGGAACCTGTATGGTGGAAGAAAACATTGATTCCTGCAAGCTGTCTTCTTGCATATATTTACCATGGCATGCATTTACCATGCATGCACACACACACACACACACACACACACACACACACACACACATTCATGCACACATGCGCACAAATACAAAACACCAAATAAATAGATACATAAATACATCAATGTCAACTGAAGAGAAAAAGGGGGATTAGACAGAAGCTTATATATATAGTGGGAATGAGCTGGAAATGGGAAAGGGACTCAGGAAGGCTCCAGTTGCTCTCGGCTCTCCATATTACCTTCTTTCACTTCTTTGGGTTCTTAGAGTGCAATGCTCATTCCCAGGCAGCCTCAGGAAGGCTCTATTACAGAGCATTCTTTTAGATCTGTCTTTTGGTTGGTGTTGGTGTTGTTTTTTTATTTTATTAGATATTTGCTTTATTTACATTTCAAATGGTATCCCCTTTCCTTATTACCCCTCCAAAAACCCCCTCTCCCAATCCCCCTTCCCCTGCTTACCAACCCCTGCTCCCACTTTCCTGACCTGGCATTCTCCTACACTAGGGCATTGAGCCTTCACAGGACCAGGGGCCTCTTCTCTCACTGATGTTTGAAAATGCCATCCTCTGCTACATATGTAGCTGGAGCCATGGGTCCCTCCATGTGTACTCTTTGGTTGGTGGTTTAGTCCCTGGGAGCTCTGGGAGTACTAGTTGGTTCATATTGTTGTTCCTCCTATGGGACTGCAAACCTCTTCAGCTCCTTGAGTCCTTTCTCTAGCTCCTCCATTGAAGACCCTGTTCTCAGTCTATTGGTTGACTGTGAGCCATGGGTATTTTGATCCACCTTCTAAGAAGGATCAAAATATCCACGCTTTGGTCTTCTTTCTTCTTGAGCTTCATGTAGTCTGTGAGCTGTATTAGGTCTAATTCGTATATGCATAGGGAAAGTGAGAAGCCGAACATTCTTGTTTGAGTTCCTCTCAATCTATTTCACTTCAAAGTCCTTTGAAGTATTTTCTGATCCCTGACAAACAAGATGTCTCCAGTAGCTACAGCCTCTTTACCAAACATGGCAGGACCCAACGTGATAGTGCTGTGAAGGACCTGACAATGGCTAACAGGAGAAGGTCCCAAACAGTAGCCATCCCGCTCAACGGTCTTAACTCCTTGAGCTCATTGAATTCACACAGTGACTGTTGGGTAGCTCCCACTGGAGTCAACTTATCTGTAGATAAAAAGATACAGGAGTTCGAGGTCACATAGCTTATGACTAACATGGAGCTTTTAAGCCTAACCTTCATGCTCACATAAGCCTTTATTCACAGGCTGTGCTGAAATTTTTTGAACAAATCTCCCATGTACATATTTCCTTATTTCTTAAGAATGAGGAAGATACTTTTTGTGTTTTTAAAGTTATGAGACCAGAGATTAGCAAATAAAAACACCTTGGTCAGTTCAGTCAGGTTTGTTTGTTTGTTTTTATACAGTCTGCAAGCTAAGAATAATGTTGTACTTTTAAGTTATGACGAAAAATTTAACTTTAATATTTTGAGATACAGAATAATTCTATGAAGTTCAAATTTATGTGCCTATCAATAAAGCTTTTATCAAAATTCCAACACCCCTGTGCCTTTATCAACTGTTTTTTTTGTTTGTTTTTGTTTCATTGTTGTTTTGCTTGTTTTTGCTTTGTTTTTTCTTACATGAGCAAGACTGAACACTTGTGGAAGAACTACAAACCCTAGCATTTTGATGCTGCCCTTCCTGAGGCACTTTGCTCGCCATCTGGTATAACTGTAAATCTTCTTTGGTCTGTAGAAAAGGAAGGAGTTTTGGCCTGCAACAGAAACATCCTCACCCCATTATATGCAAGCTCCTCTCAAGTTCTTTCTGGGATTGGTAGCCTTTCCAAGAAGGATGGTGGCAGGAGAGGGGCCAGCAGAACAGTCGACTGTTGTTTCCTGGGTGGACCAAGAAAGTTGAAGGAGGTGGCTAGGTTGGGAAGGGAAGACCCTTCACAGCCAGATGGATTGCTCTTTTTCTCACCTGTATAATTAGAACTGTTGGCAAACACAGCGAGTGAAGATTCTCAGCCAC